>CM053029.1:562567817-562597817 GCA_028564925.1 Lithobates sylvaticus | reverse complement strand
CAGGAAGAATTAGATGTAAAACATTAAAAAAAAAAAAAAAAAAATAGAAAGGTCAAAGAAGAGGACACAGCATTAGCCTTTTGCGTATTTTAAAATGAAAAAAGAAGAAAGCTGCGCATACCAAAAACCTAGAATTAATCAAATAGTGAAATTAACTCTTAGATGAATGAGTCAAATCCAAGAATATGACATGGCACATCCACTCAACATAGTGTAAAAACATACATCAACACCCAGTGATAATAAACATATTGTGACATGTTGTTAAATATAAATATATATAAAAAATAATCAAATAAGTTTATATATAGGTCAAAAATTAGTCCCATGTGAGAAATTATAATAGCAAAAAACTCTGGTGCTTGTGATTCAGAAAGGATTTCAAACTGTGTTCTTCCTCCAACAAACAGAGAAAAAAAAATTTATTTTCAAGAAACTTTCGTGAATATTCAAACACACCACCACCGAAAGAAAGATGGCCGCTTACCGCAGATACGTGACCCCCCGTTACAGAGGGTCAAACAGGCATGATTTGGATAAACCCTGTATCAACCTCCACGGGAGAAGTTGACCTCAGACCTCCAAATGTTCTTGATAATAAACTTATTAGACCTCCAAATCTCCCTCCAGGGGTTTTTTAGCCAGCGATATATAACATGTAAAAGGAATTGGGATACTCCAAATAGTGCGTTATCTTCCAAAAATGTATTAAAATAAGAGCATAAAAAACTTACATGCAGAGTAAGAGATGATCAGCCAGGATATATGTCCGGTGCACCGGCCGGATACACACAGAGCAAAATTATGGCATGGAAAGCTACAATATTAAAAGATGAGGTGGTGACAGTGCGTCGCTCGCCCAATGCATTTCGTGAAACCTCACGTCATCCGGGGACACTAACGGGGACACTCGAGGTTTCACGAGGTTTCACAAAATGCATTGGGCGAGCGACGCACTGTCACCACCTCATCTTTTAATATTGTAGCTTTCCATGCCATAATTTTGCTCTGTGTGTATCCGGCCGGTGCACCGGACATATATCCTGGCTGATCATCTCTTACTGTACATGTAAGTTTTTTATGCTCTTATTTTAATACATTTTTGGAAGATAACGCACTATTTGGAGTATCCCAATTCCTTTTACATGTTATATATCGCTGGCTAAAAAACCCCTGGAGGGAGATTTGGAGGTCTAATAAGTTTATTATCAAGAACATTTGGAGGTCTGAGGTCAACTTCTCCCGTGGAGGTCGATACAGGGTTTATCCAAATCATGCCTGTTTGACCCTCTGTAACGGGGGGTCACGTATCTGCGGTAAGCGGCCATCTTTCTTTCGGTGGAAAAAAAAAAATGTCTCTGTTTGTTGGAGGAAGAACACAGTTTGAAATCCTTTCTAGATCACAAGCACCAGAGTTTTTTGCTATTATAATTTCTCACATGGGACTAATTTCTGACCATTTTTGGTCTATATATGAACTTATTTGATTATTTTTTATATATTTAACATGTCACAATATGTTTATTATCACTGGGTGTTGATGTATGTTTTTACACTATGTTGAGTGGATGTGCCATGTCATATTCTTGGATTTGACTCATTCATCTAAGAGTTAATTTCACTATTTGATTAATTCTAGGTTTTTGGTATGCGCAGCTTTCTTCTTTTTTCATTTTGATTTCACTGTTCACGTATACGGCATAGTTGCTGCAGCCCCATTTGGTTTTAATTTAACCGGTTTAGGATTTGAGGGTCTATCTACATTTAATTGGACCTTTAGCGCAGTTTCTTGCCCCTCGTTTTTCCATTTTGCGTATTTTAGTTAGACGGTAATCTTACATTTGAACAAATGGTTAGGTAACAGATCTACATCGCTCTCTATAGCGGAGATATCAGTAAAAATAAGAATATACATTTTTTTCTCACCTCTAGCATTAACAGCCCCACTATCTCAGAAGCCACTTCTCTCTGTAGATCTCCAGACTCAACAAGCTCTATGCAGTGCTTGTAGACTGCTAACCTCCGACGAACAGCAACATCCTCTGTACATGGAGACCCTGGCAGGATACACAAAACAATTAGTGCTCGCAGGAAATAATTGACTGCAGACAGAATAAAATATATATTAAAATGTTACTAAACCCACAAGAGTAATATCAGTCTGTATATGCAGTAAAGCAGGGATATGCAATTAGCGGACCTCCAGCTGTTGCAAAACTACAATTCCCATGAGGCATAGAAAGTCTCTGACAGCCACAAGCATGACACCCAGAGGCAGAGGCATGATGGGACTTGTAGTTTTGCAACAGCTAGGAGGTCTGCTAATTGCATATCCCTGCAGTAAAGCATGCTTGTTATAATCACTGTGGAACCTAAGGTGTTAATCCTCCGCATTGTGTAAAAAGGCTGTTTGATCCTGTCTTCTCTGATCCTTCCCTTCTTCCACTGTTCCCAATACATTTCCTGATAAGACGGAGCCCTAGGAGGCACTCTGCACATGCTCAGTTTGGAGTGTATTGCTAGTGGAGGTTGCATGTGATCAGCACTGTCCAGACATAGGGTCAGGGGTCATGCAGCCTCATAGGACAGTCAGAGTAGAATGAAAATTCCTCTTACAAGCTTTAACCAGACACCGATAGAAGAAACAAGGCTGCTATATACTGCTGATTAAGTATTTAGCAGTTAATATTTTCTGTCAGAACTATGATAAAGAAATAGACATATTTCATACATTTCAGATGGAGATGTAAGGTTGGATAGGCCTCAAAACAGGAGGTGAAGCTCAGGGCGGTCACATTCATTTTTCAAACAGAACATCTTTTATCACCCTTGTTAGAGATTAATAAACAAGCTTGCTTACAGAACTGGAGATAGAAACAATGGTTTATGATTTACTCACATACCTGGGGTAATAAACAAACGCGCCTGATGTTTACATGAAGATGGAGTGTGAAGGCCCCAGGTGAATTCGGATTAACCTATAGGTTACAAATGTCTGAAAAGCTAGTTATTAAAGCAGAGTTCCACCCAAAAGTGTAACTTCTGCTTATCTGTCCCCCCCCTCCCCCCCCCGCAGTGCCACATATACCACTTTTCGGGGGGAGCGGGTACCCGTTTTTGACTGCGGCGAGGTCTGTCAAAAGTCCGGCCCCCTCCAGTACCTCCTCCCTCCCCTACTGTTGGGCCAGTAGAAGAGCGCAGGCACAGCCGTGTTCCCTTACTGGCGGCTGCACCCGACATCGCTGGACTCCAGGACAGGTAAGCGTCCAATATCTGTAAGAGGAACCTACACAGGACCCCCTCCTCACCTCCCCGAGTCCCGCTGACCTGGAGCGTGGCGATCACCCGCTAGGAGACATCGGGTCGCCACCTCACCGGTCTGGGACTTAGAAATCCCCCGCAGCTTCATCTCCAAAACGTATATCGTCAGGGAGGTACGTTTAGGAGCATTATAACCGGTCTGCGTCGTCACATGGACAGCGCCGACCAATCAGAACCTGCATTGCTCGTCCTGTCACCGCAGGAGAAGAGGAGAGAAAGCCTTGGGGGATTTCTAAGCCCCTGGACCGGCACAGCAGCAATACGATCTGTCAGTGCGGGGGATTGCCGGACCCAGGTTAGTGGGACCGAGCAGGAAGTTTACCTTAGGCCCCTTTCACACTTCAAAGTTGCGTGATTTCAAGGAATGCCTGTGTTAATGGCATCAAAATAGGACCAAAGTATTGCAGGACTACTTTGAAGTCGGAACGACATGAAGTCGTACTAATATGAATGGCTCTCATTGGAAATCATGGGGAACGACTTGTCATGCTACTTTGCAGTCCCAAATCGCGGGACAAGTCATATAAGTGTGAAAGGCGCCTTACAGATTTTTTTGTAAAGCTGAACTTTCACTTTAAATTTTTCAAAATTTTACCATCTTTGTTTGGCACTATATTAGCGAACCAGTTTTAAGTTTTAGGTAGTTTGACCTGTTGGCTATTCAAATCGCAGACGTTTTTGTCTGATAATTAATTCTATAATATATGTTTTTTACATAGACTGGGAGAAACGAATCCTTTCATTTCATTCATATTGCTGAGCAAAACCCATTAGCGAGTGTTGCAAATAATTTTGTATATTTTTTTTATGTAAGATTTTGTTCTGTTTTTATGTCACCCATATCTAACTATTTATTGTGAATAAATGAATATTCCCTATTTAGTCTGTATTCATATCGCTTGGTGTATGCTTTTAAAAAGAAATATGATTGATAAAAAGAACTTGTTATAATTATCGTTCGGGAAATTATTCTGAAACGTATATCATTACTAAAATAATTGCATTTCCATGTTCTGTGTACTGTAGGAGACCAGATATAGTGATTGCAGGCTCCTGGGTTTAGTAACACTTTAAGTGCCGCATTTTAAAATTTTAACCCTACCTACAACAGTGAACAAAATATCTTGCATTGAGGTAAAATGTGGGGATATGTGGGCTACCATTCATTCTGAATAGCACCTTAACACACATATACCGTGTAATAAAAAAAAATAAAAATAATGATTAATTTATATATATATAAATAAAAAACATACACACTGAATCACCATAATAAATAATGCACATGTATCTGAATTTGAGACCCCTGCCGCTCATATGTGAACCCAGCCTAAACGCATTTTTACAGTACATAACATTTTTTTGTGTTGGGCCGCAAGTCATAGGCCATCGTGGGCTGCAGGCTGGACACCCCTGATCTAAGGGACTTTTCATATGGGTGTTCTGGCAGTCTTAGGATTACATGGATCAAAAACCAACTGCAATGTAACCCTGATGTAAGCAGACCACCCATACGCCTATATCTGCCTACATCCAGTCTATTCAGGTTCGTCCTGTTTACATCCAGGTCCACCTTTACTGACCGGACCAGATGTGGGTGGATATTGGCACATTCAGCCATCCTTAGGATTGCATGGGTTTGGTTTTACCTCCATCACAAAACCAAGGGCAAATAAAAATGGACGCAGATGTTACACATTTACTTTCTGATCCAACTCAGCAGGGGAGGGGTTGATGATCCCCTGTTGTGATGGAACAGAGGGGCACATACATCAAAGGGCCTTAGACAACTTAGAAGCCGACTCATCCCACCACACTCCACCTAAAACTAAAATGTTGCTTTAAGCTGAACTGACCCAATACTTCTATTTAGATCTTTCAAGGTATATCACAAAGTAGCTGCATATGTTATGCATCACATCAGATGAAGATCTGTCTTTGTGTAGTCACCTTCCTTCTGTCTGTAGTCCCACATTCCGTCTGCGTGGCACCTGCACTAAACACAGCTTTCTGACTTTGCAATTTATGGCAGTGTGGTAGGTAAAGTAAAGTAGTGTGGGTGTTTTTTTGGGGGAGGGTGTGAATGGGGGTAGGTTAGTGGGATATGTGTTATGTGATATCTTATGAAAAAAAAACAAACAATAAAAATGATTTGATTGAAAAAAAAAAAAAATAAATAAAAAAAAAGTATTGTGAGCCAAGGATGAATCCAGTAGTGCAGGAAACGTTCTCATTGGCATCATCCCATAAATATATTAATATATTTATGAGATGATGCCAATGTCATTTTATAGCAGTAATTCTGGCCATATACGCTGTCCTATTGCTTTCTATCAGCTTTAACCGCTATGCGACCACCGGTGTTCTGCCGAGAAAGTTCCCCTCGGCAGATAGGGACCCCCCCCGTACTGCGCAGTACGAAGCATAACGAAGCCGCCGTAAATAGCCGAAGCAGAAGACAGTTAATCAGCTGTACACAGCGCCTGTAACAGGGCCCCTCGCGGCCTCACTACGCTCGCCGCGCTACGGGGTGCGGCCCCGCTGCGCTCGCCACACTACGGGGCGCGGCCTCGAATGCGCTCGCCACGATACGGCCTCGGTGCGCTCGCCGCGCTCCGGGGCGCAGCCTCGCTGCATGGGGAAGGCAGGACGTCAGGAAAAGTCCTGCCAGCAGCTTCTTTGGAGCGGTGAAGGAGCGGTTTGTTTACCGCTCCTCCACGTTGAAATAAATGGGGCAGCGCTGTAATACCGCCAGCAAAACGCCGCTATTGCGAGGTATTGCAGGCGGTTTTAACCCTTTCTCGCCGCTAGTGGGGGGTAAAAGCGCCCCGCTAGTGGCCGAAATGCGCCCCAAATCCGACGGTAAAACGCCGCTAAAAATAGCAGCGTTTTACCACCGACGCTATAGGCGGCTCTGTGTGAAAGGGGTCTTAGTGCTCTAGAGTAAGGCTGGGTCCACACGTATGCGAATTGCATGCACCTTACACCGCATCCAATTCGCATGACATTTTAAAATACGTTTATTTGAATGAGGCCGGTTCACATATGTGCATTGCATTCGCACTCCGCATTGCCCATGTGCGTTTTCTGGGCATTGTGGCACGAATTGCAAGAACATTATCTTGTATGGGAACGCATCTGATTCGCAGAAGCATTCTGTTGTAAACAAGATAAAATCCTGACCTGATCCTGATGTAAACCCAACCTGATCCTGACGCAATCCTGATCAAAAACTGACGTGAAACGCTGGACAACTACTTTGTCAATTAGCTTGTGAAAACGGGGCTTCAATTCGCACCGCACATGTGTGAACCCAGCCTAAGAACACACTATAGTGGGGGTATGCTTTGTTCAGGATTTCATGTCTGAGGTTTACAACCACTTTAACCCACAGAAAGCTTCCACCTACAACACGCATGTTTGAAAAACACTTTGAAAATATACCCCACGTATGTCAATACAGCATTCTGTGTAAACATGCAGTGTTGCGGTTTTTATACACATGTACTTACCTTTGAAAATACTGCGCAGTAGTGCTCCAGACTCTTTCCCCTTAATTGCGTGCTTTGTTATAATGGACACAAGCTAAGACAAGAAACAGTATTATAAATATACCTTTCTCCATTATTAAACATTGTCAAAAAACAGCATTCTTTCCAACCAAGCATTATTGGAATGGGGGAGAATTGGGAAATTGTAAGCACATATCTAGACTACATAGTCCCCCTATGGATGTATTGAAGTTAGAGATTCAGAATTAGGGATACTAGTAAAAACCTTGAGACGAAAACTGCGGACGGGCGACTCGTACAGGCATCGTAATGTACCTGTACATCGCGGCTTCCTTCCTGGTTCAGATGCGCGCCCCCCGCCTGTCGGTTCTGCTGCGATTTGAACACAGCGGGACTTTAGCCTAGTGCACACTATCAGGTTTGTCGTTCAATGATAAAACTGACAGCTCAGTTTGGAGCCGCTGTACTAATAATCCAATGAAATGAATGGGACTGCCTGCTCATGGAATCCATCCCCAGGAGTGTCTGCTGTAACATGTGAATGAGGCTTATCAGCTTATAGTTGTTGCTTATTTCAGCCCGTCATTGATTTTGATAGGCCACTGGCAATGGGTAATAGGTAAACACTGCCCCCTCGTGAGTGTATGATATACTGTGTGTGTGTATATATATATATATATATATATATATATATATACACATACATACATATACATACACACACACACACACGTGTATGTGAATGAGTCCCTAGACTTCCCCCTAGTAGTATGGGTCAGAAGGATAGTAGTACATAGTTGCCAACAGTCCCAAATTGCCTGGGACATTCCCGGAAATCAGACCAATGTCCCGGTCTGAGCCTGTCCCGGACGAAAACCACAAAAATCAGGCTCCGTCACGGACATTGGGACTTTTGGCACTGACACCAGATGATGCTCCCCCCTACCTCCTCCGATTGGGTAACACTAGTGAGCAGGGGCGTGGCTAGCTGAGGGTTATCACGACAGCCTGACTAGAGTGGATCATTCGTGCGAGCGCGTGGAGAGGCAGCTGATGTCAGAGTGGGAGCCGGCAGCACCAGATGGGTCCTCCCTAGGTAGTAGTCTTCCATGGCAGGGTATTAGAGAAACCCTGACCTGGGCACTGATGGTAAAGACGGACTCTGATGGTATAGGGGGATGTTAAAGGTAAAGGTTTTTTGTAGCCAGTAGTCACTGGACTGTGAGACATTGAGTTTAAAACTGCACTAGCCGATTTCTCACAGTCAAGACAGTACTGCAAGTCAGATAACAGCACTCTTTTTTGCTTTTAACCTTTTAGACTTTTAGATAGATGTAAAAAGAAAATGCTGTTACCTGACAAAGAGCTACACTGGCTTTCTGCAAAAAAGTATCCCTAGAAATGATTTGGGAAATGTTGGCAACTATGGTAGTATGGGGAGGTCAGGGGGACGACAGCGGTAGGGGGATGCTAGGGGAAGGTCAGGGGGACGACAGCGGGAGGGAGGGGGGGGGGGGATGGACGGACAGCGGGAGGGAGGGGGGGATGGACGGACAGCGGGAGGGGAGGACAGCGAAGAGGACGGGGGGAGAGGGAAGTGGACGGGGGAGGAGGAGAGGACGGGAGAGGGGGAGGAGGAGGGGGAGGACAGCAGGGCGGGATGGCAGCGGGAGGGGGAAAACAGCGGGAGGGGGAAAACAGCGGGAGGGGGAAAACAGCGGTACAGGTAAGTAGAAAAGGTAGATGAGAAGGAGATTTGTATACCTCGGCATCTTTGATGGTCTGCAGATACTTGTGAAGTCCCTCGGATTTCTTCTCAGCCGCCAGGGACAGGATCTTCTCCTCCATGGTGTGTGGTGGAGATCTCTGACAATAGAATACAATGGGTCAGTACATCTCCATATCATCAGATGACAAGAAACCAGGACTGGACGCTCAGAGCAATGACCCCATATATGTGTATACTGTACATACACTGACACCAGAGGAGGACTAATATATATATATATATATATATATATATATATATATATATATATATATTAGTATATTGCACTCCTGTCTTCCTCCTCTATATACAAGACGAGCACTTCTCACCTCACAACTTCTCCACAACTCGCGCTCAGATTTCCAGCATCCACAGACACCGAATCTCCCGCGCCTGACATCACTTCCGGCATCGTCCTGTCAGGGAGATGTGTGTGGCCTTCCTGTAATAGGCGACCTCCCGCTGTACTGTGTGTAACATATTGTAACACCGCGTAATGCATATCAACAGTGTTGTCAAGGGGCGGGCCTGTGGCGCAACGGATAACGCGTCTGACCCTTGAATCAGACGCATCCCAGGTTCGAATCCTGGCAGAGACTTGTCATGAATTTTTCCATTCTGCGATCAATTCTATTCTATTATAATTCTCTTCATTCAATGGAAAGTCGTTTCTATACAAATCAGAGTGCGCGGCTCGTTCTATTATCTATAATACTTCAACTATAATGCTTTAACCCTTTCATGACTAAGCATATTTCTGACATTTGGTGTTTACAAGTTAAAATCCGTATTTTTTGCTAGAAAATTACTTAGAACCCCCAAACATCATATATATATAATCTCTTTTTAGCAGAGAATTTAGAGAATAAAATGGCGATTGTTGCAATATTTTATGTCACGCGGTATTTGTGCAGCAGTGTTTTAAGCGTAACTTTATGTTATGCCGAGTAAATAGATACCCAACATGTCACGCTTTATAATTGCACGCACTCGTGGAATGGCGACAAACTACGGTACCTAAAAATCTCCATAGGCGATGCTTTAAAAATGTTTTACGGTTTCCAGGTTAGAGTTACAGAGGAGGTCTGGTGCTAGAATTATTGCTCTCACTCTGACGATCGCGGCGATACCTCACATGTGTGATTTGAACACCGTTTACATATGCGGGCACGACTTCCGTATGCGTTTTCTTTGCTGCGCGAGCTCGCGGGGAAGGGGGCGCTTTAAAAAATATATATTTTTTTTCTTATTTATTTTATTTAATTTTAGATAATTAAATTGTGTTTTAAAAAAAAAAAAAAAAAAATGTGATCACTTTTATTGCTGTCACAAGGAATGTAAACATCCCATGTGACAGTAATAGGTGGTGACAGGTACTCTTTATGGAGGGATCGGGGGGGGGGGGGGGTAAAAGTCCCCAAATCCCTCCTTTGCACTTTAAAGTATTCAGATCACCAAAAACAGTGTATCTGAATACTGTGTACTTTTTTAAATCTGGCGCCATTGGCAGCCGAGTAAACAGGAAGCGACGTCATGACGTTATAATACTCTGGTTATAATACTTCCTTATTAATGCTTCAGTTATAATGATTTGGTTATACCGCTCCAATTATAATAGTCCAGTTATAATGCTTTGGCCATAATACTTCAGTTATAATACTCCTGTTCTAATACTCCGGTTATAATACTTCATTATTAATGCTTCAGTTATAATGTTTCGGTTATAATACTCCAGTTATAATGCTTTGGCTATAATACTTCAGTTATAATACTCTGGTTATAATGCTTTGGTTATAATACTTCATTATTAATGCTTTGGGTATAATACTCCAGTTATAATGCTTTGGTTATAATACTTCATTATTAATGCTTTGGGTATAATACTCCAGTTATAATGCTTTGGTTATAATACTTCATTATTAATGCTTCAGTTATCATGATTTGGTTATACAGCTCCAACTATAATAATCCAGTTATAATGCTTTGGCTATAATACTTCAGTTATAATACTCCAGTTATAATACTCCTGGTATAATACTGCATTTATAATACTCCAGTTATAATACTTCCTTATTAATGCTTCAGTTATAATGATTTGGTTATACCGCTCCAATTATAATAGTCCAGTTATAATGCTTTGGCCATAATACTTCAGTTATAATACTCCGGTTATAATGCCCCGGTTATAATACTCCGGTTATAATACTCCTGTTATAATACTCCTGTTATAATACTCCTGTTATAATACTCCTGTTATAATACTCCGGTTATAATACTCCGGTTATAATACTCCGGTTATAATACTCTGGTTATAATACTTCATTATTAATGCTTCAGTTATAATGCTTTGGTTATACCGCTCCAACTATAATAGTCCAGTTATAATGCTTTGGCTATAATACTTCAGTTATAATACTCCTGTTATAATACTGCATTTATAATACTCCGGTTATAATACTTAATTATTAATGCTTCGGTTATAATACTCCAGTTATAATGCTTTGGCTATAATACTTCAGTCATAATACTCTGGTTATAATGCCTTGGCTATAATACTTTAGTATTATGTATGGGGGTATAGGGGGTGTATATATAGGGAGCCTGTAAGATAATATAATGTACATCTCTTCCATTGCCAGTGACTGGATCTCTCTGTATTGTCTGCTATTCATATGAACCTTGACTGACACTCAGAGCAGAGGAATGGTGTGGGGCCAGTGGCGCAATGGATAACGCGTCTGACTACGGATCAGAAGATTCTAGGTTCGACTCCTGGCTGGCTCGCATACATTTTTTATTCTTTTTTTAATGCTTCAATCAGTTCTAAAACCGCTATTATCAGGAATGAATGTTCTGGAGATCCCTCCCACTTCCTCACTTATATGAGCTCTTTACACCGCACTTTATTATCCTGAGACTTTCACAATGGCAAAGACTAAGCCTCCTACTCTCTCACACAGCTTAACCCCTTGTCTATGGGACACTTTTTTCATTGCACACATTATATAGTCTGTATTTATTTATTTTTTGCCAGAAATGACAGCAAACCCCTTAAAAAGTATATATTTTCTCAAAGCAGAGACTCTGGAGAATAAAATGGTGGTTGTTGTAATTTTTTATGTCTCACGATACTTGTGCAATCATTTATCAAAAGCGTAGTTTCAGAAAAAAAAGACACTAAAATTTATTTTAATGCGAACGTAATAATATTTCAATGTTTTTGTCAAACATAAAGGGTGATGTGGCCTGGAGTAATGATATACCAAACACGTAAAGGTCTTAAAATTGCGCACACCTGCAGAATCGCAAAAAAAAAACGAATTACCAGAAATTCTCCATAAGCAATGATTCAAAAACTTTTACAGGTTATCAGTATAGAGTTAACTGTGACTTCTGGCTGTGGAATTATTACTCTCGCTCCAACGTTCACAAGGCTATACCGCGCCTGCGTGGCGCAATTGGAGTTTACATGCACAGGCTCGCTCTATGATGCACTTTTTGTATGGGGTGTGTAAAGGGGCGCTTTAAAAATAGTTTTTAATTATTTTTATTTATTTTATGAAATTCTTTTTTTTTTTCTAAGTGATTGTAAAGGTTAAAGTTTTATTTATTTTTTTTCCTTTCCTTTCTTTTTTTTTTTTTTGTAATTAAAATAATAAGCATGTCTTTCTTACCTGCTCTGTGCAAAGAAGTTGCACGGAACGGCCCCCAAACCTAATTTTTCTGGGGCCCCTGGCACTTAGCTCCCCATAGTAAACCACTTGCTTAAACTTCAATACGGGGCATTTAGAGACACCTTCCTGCCCAGAACAATTTTCAGCGCTGTCGCACTTTGAATGACAATTGCGCGGTCATGCTACACTGTACCCAAACAGAATTTTTATAATTTTTTCCCCACAAATAGAGCTTTCTTTTGGTGGTATTTGATCACCTCTGCGATTTTTATTTTTTGTGCAACAAATAAAAAAAGACCGAAAAATTTGAAAAAAATTACGTTTTTCTTTGTTTCCGTTAAAATTATTTGTAAATAAGTAAGTTTTCTTCTTCAATGACGGGCACTGATATGGCTGCACTGACGGGAACTGATAAGGCGGCACTGATAGGCACCGATGAGGTGGTACTGATGAGGTGGCACTGACGTGCACTGATAGGCAGCACTGATAGGTGGCACTGGTATACAGCACTGATGGGCACTCATAGGCGGCACTGATGGGCACTTATGGGTGGCACTGATGGGTACTTGTGGGTGGCACGGATAGGTGGCATGGATGGGCACTGATAGGTGGGCACGGATGGGCACTGATAGGTGGCACTGCTGGACACTGATGACACTGATGGGTGGCATAGCTGGGCATTACTTTTTTTTTAATTTGTACATAAAGGTGCCAGTCAGTGCCCATTTGTGGGCACTGAATGGCACAGATTGGGCATCATTTGCACATGTGGATGGCCAGGGGGTACATACCTGGCCATCCACATGTTGCCCACTTCCCTGGTGGTCCAGTGTGGACATCTGAGGGGGGGCTGCTCTGATAAACAATCAGCGCAGACCCCCCCCCCCCCCCCCCTGTCAGGAGAGCCGCCGATCGGCTCTCCTCTACTCGTGTCTGTCAGACGTGAGTGAGGAAAAGCCGATCACCGGCTTTTCCTGTTGACATCGTGATCAGCCGTGATTGGACACGGCTGGTCACGTGGTAAAGAGCCTCCGCCGGAGTTGATCAGTGTTTTGATGCGTTCCAGTGCATTCCGGTGCATTTTTTTTTCCATAAGTTTTACTACGTTCCAGTACAGTCCAGTGCAATTTTTTTCCGGAACTGGAACGCCTTGGAACTGACTGCACTGGTGTGAACTAAGCCATTGGAAACCATATAACCTACTTTCCACGCATTTTTGATGCAGAAAAAAAACACACCGGACTGCATGTGGTGTGAACAGGCCCAGCTTCACACCAGAGTCACACAGGAATGTGCTCTGCATTCCTGTGCAATTCAGTGTGATGCAATCTTTCAGGCCATTCATTTGAATTGGCTAAATTGCACTGGATGGCACCAAAAGTAGTGCATGCATTACTTTTAAAAAACACGCTACACCGAATCGCATTGACTGTGGGAATACTACACTGCAACCACAAGTCAAGCCTTTGGCTCATGGTTGTGGCGTAGTCCCATTGACTTCAAGCCAACACTCTGATCTATAGGCCCCATGGCCACTCTGTGGTATGAACTGTCCTGGACGCAGAATTCATCTAGATCTCCTAATCAAATTTAACTGCTTGAATGAAGGGCTCCATGCAAACCGCAGCGACGTGGGCCATTGATTCATGAAGGGTACAAAACTGGCTGCAGCTGTTTGGGGGGTAGTTTCTCCTCTGGCAAACTGGTTTCTCACTGGTAACTACCCGTTTGGATGAGGCCAAAAGTAAATGTTCACCCCCAAAACCAAAATTCACCCGGGCCCCCTGAACTTGGTCTGCCAACTGCCCCTTCTTGCATATAGAGCGCATACAGTATCTCACAAAAGTGAGTACACCCCTCACAGTTTTGTAAATATTTTCTTCTATCTTTTCATGTGATAACACTGAAGAAATGACACTTTGCTACAATGTAAAGTAGTGAGTGTACAGCTTGTATAACAGTGTAAATTTTCTGTCCCCTCAAAATAACTCAACACACAGCCATTAATGTCTAAACCGCTGGCAACAAAAGTGAGTACACCCCTAAGTGAAAATGTCCAAATTGGGCCCAAAGTGTCAATATTTTGTGTGGCCACCATTATTTTCCAGCACTGCCTTAACCCTCTTGGGCATGGAGTTCACCAGAGCTTCACAGGTTGCCACTGGAGTCCTCTTCCACTCCTCCATGATGACATCACGGAGCTGGTGGATGTTAGAGACCTTGCACTCCTCCACCTTCCATTTGAGGATGTCCCACAGATGCTCAATAGGGTTTAGGTCTGGAGACATGCTTGGCCAGTCCATCACCTTTACCCTCAGCTTCTTTAGCAAGGCAGTGGTCATCTTGGAGCTGTGTTTGGGGTAGTTATCATGTTGGAATACTGCCCTGCGGCCCAGTCTCCGAAGGGAGGGGATCATGCTCTGCTTCAGTATGTCACAGTACATGTTGGCATTCATGGTTCCCTCAATGATCTGTAGCTCCCCAGTGTCGGCAGCACTCATGCAGCCCCAGACCATGACACTCTCACCACCATGCTTGACTGTAGGCAAGACACACTTGTCTTTGTACTCCTCACCTGGTTGCCACCACACACGCTTGTTCACTTGTTCTCAGGAACTAACAGATCCCTGCAAGCACTCATGGCAGGGCATGGTGGAGAGAGCTCTCCAGAATCTGAGATTGAGAATGATCTCCCTGCAAGGTGAGGCAGAGTGGCCTACATATGGGAGATACTAAAGCTGGGTCAGGTAGGAGGGAGAGACATGAGGAAGCTTTGGGTGGAGCGGGGGTCAGAGTTGGGATTCCACACTGTGCATAGTGCACCCACAAACCCTGCACTCTGTACACAGCACACCCCTGAACACTGCAATTTGTATGTAAAACACTCCTGAACCTTGCACTCTGTGCATGATGCACTCCTGAATCGTGCTCTCTGTACGTAATGCGCTCCTATACTCTGCACTCTGTGCATAACACACTCCTGAACCCTGCACTCTGTGCATAACACACTCCTGAACCCTGCACTCTGTACGTAACGTGCTCCTGTACTCTGCACTCTGGGCATAATACACTCCTGAACCCTGCACTCTGTGCATAACGCACTCCTGAACTCGGCACTCTGTTTGTAACGCACCCCAGATACAACCGTCCCTTTGAGGGCAACCATACTGCGGATGCGGCCTGCAATGAAATTGAGTTTGACACCCCTGATATAGAGGGTTAGGGGGAGTTTTTGGTTCTAAAGTGAACATGTCCTAGACCAAAATTCATCTCCACTTGCTGTCGCTGAGTGACATCTTCACCAATTCTTCTTCTGGGTAGGGGATCTTCAGCCATCTTCATTGGTTAGACTGATGTATTTCCCACACATGCACAGCTTGGTGTACATTATACAAAGTATTATGAATACTCAGGTATAATAAGGAGCAAGGAAAAGGGGATTATTGCGGTGCCATAAATAACTCAACTCAAATCATCATTTTTGAAAAAAATTATTAAATATATAAATTTTATTACAATATATTCAAATATATTTAAAAAAAAAATAAAACAATAATACAGTGTATTTGATCTCATGTAGAGAAAAAAACAAGTGGCAATATTCTGTTGACCAGAAGATTGATGGTAAATGTAACAGAAGGTCAAATCTTCCCTACTAGTTTCGCCAAGGCATTGGCTTCATCAGGGGAATAGAATGTAGCAAAGATCATAACACATATACTCTATAAAAGAAAAAAGAAAAAAATGTATCATAATAAGCAAAATAGCATAAATCACATCAATGAGCGATTAAGTTGCCGGTAAAAATATGTCCGATACCCTTCCCTCCCCAGAAACAGTGCCCCCATCTGGTGGAATAAATATACCCCTATCCTAACCACTAAATCACTCAAACATACCATGTATGCCCAGCGGAGCGAGACAGACACAATCAAATATCATAGGACAGTGATCCCACACTGCCGTGTATGGTGGCTGCAGAGGGCTCAAAATGAAACCGCATAAAAACTATAGAGGAAAAATAAAACAAAATAATATGTCATATGGCTATAAAAGCTCAACAACGCTATCGATAGCATTGTTGAGCTTTTATAGCCATATGACATGTTATTTTGTTTTATTTTTCCTCTATAGATTTAATGCGGTCTCATACTTATTGTACTCACTTTATAGGATGAGGTTCCTTATCTATTAAGGACATATCAGCCACTATCCTCTTTTTCAATACTCAGGTATGTTTATTTTATTGCAGAACAGACATAGCATGTCACACTTCTGTAATAAAAAAAACTACTGGTTATTTATTTATTTTTTCTCAAAAATAGAAGTTGTGTAAAGCAAATTTTTAGGTAGCATCGGGTACTGCTGCGCACTGTATTCAGCTCCAGTGTTAGTTAATGAAATACAGGCTTCAGCTCAGATCCCAGCCCATCGGTCACGTCCCTCTGACATGTTTCACCCACATTGAGCTTAATTGTAGACCTCTATGATTAACCACAATGTGGGTGAAACATGTCAGAGGGGCGTGACCGATGGGCTGGGATCTGAGCTGAAGCTGTGAAAAGTGTGGTGTGCATCTGTATTCAGCCCCCCCTCGAGTCAATACTTTGTAGAACCGCCTTTCACTGCAATTACAGCTGCAAGTCTTTTTGGGGATGTCTCTACCAGCTTTACACATCTAGAGAGAGACATTTTTGCCCATTCTTCTTTGCAAAATATCTCAAGCTCTGTCAGATTGGATGGAGAACGTCTGTAAACAGCAATTTTCAAGTCTTAAAAAATAGAAGTGATTTTGCGCATAAGGTATAAAGCACACACCTACGTGATGAATATGGTGGCAAAATCGCGCCCTAGGACTGCTGCCTAGTGGTAGCACCGGCCCTGTGGATAGCATAGGGAAGGGTTATCACCCCTATAACATTTGTTTTGCTGTCTGTGCCCCTGTTCAGAAGATTTCACCTCACTTTCTGTCCCAATGACAATTGGATTTTGAAAATTTTGGGTTGTTGTGGAAACAAGGATTGGTGATAAAGCATCAGTTTTCCCATAATAACTCTAATGCCGCGTACACACGATCGGAATTCTTGTCGGAAAAAACTCTGACGGTTTTTCCGACGGAATTCCGCTCAAGCTGTGTTGCCTACACACGATCACACCAAATTCCGACGGTCAGTAACACAGCGGCATAAAACACGTTCGACAGCACTATAAAAGGGAAGTTTAATGCTTCCGAGCATGCATCGAATTGTTTCCGAGCATGCGTCGGAATTTTGCATGTCGGAATTGCATACACACGATCGGAAAATCCGATAAAAAGGTTTTCGGTCGGAAAAATTGAGAACAGGTTCTCAATTCAAAGTCCATCGGAAATTCCGACAGAAAAAGACCGTTGGGCATACACAGGGTCGGAAAATCCGATGAAAAGCTCCCATCGGACTGTTTCCATCGGAAATTCCGACCGTGTGTACGCCGCATTACAGGAGAGAATTTCCCTTCCTAGGGGTAGATTTCCTCTCACTTCCTGTTGTCTCCCTCCATTTGTAAGTAGGAGTCGTTTGTAAGTCGGATGTTTGTAACTAGGGGACCGCCTGTATTCTAAAGGCTTAACAATGATACTATGATTCTCAGTGTAAAATGTTTTAAAATAAGGCTTTTAAAAGATATTAAAAAAAATTTACATTTTTATTACTTTTATGTTATAGTGTGGATATCTTAAAAATCTGCTTTATACAACTCCTATTTTTAGGCATAACGTGCATGCGGTACCATATTATTATTATACAGGATTTATATATTGAGCCCACTTCCTTTGTTTGAATTGTTTTATTCATTGTAGTTCCGTTTTAAGGGCTGATTCACACTTTAGTGATCTATTGTGGCGTGTTAATAAGTGTTGCCTTAAGCTAGTCTTTTATTTACATTTTATTTAAGCAGGCATTGCATCACAACGCATTGTATATAGGTTTTGCATTCAGCTGTAAAGTGCATTGCATTACTAATCACAATGAATGGAACCTCAATGCACTGCACATGCAGAGGTGTTGCAGGAACTGACACATTGCTGCAATCCACAAGTGTGAATGGGATCTACAGTTTAAACACAAATATGTGACCAGTCACACACACACAAAAAAAAAAAAAAGATTGTGCAGAAATGTTTGAAGTTAGCTGGTTGAGGAAGAGTTAAATGTTGTTATACCAGTAGGGCCAGTGGCGCAATGGATAACGCGTCTGACTACGGATCAGAAGATTCTAGGTTCGACTCCTGGCTGGCTCGAAACTTTTTTTTTTTTTAAAGCTTCACTTTGCAAGCAATCTTTAACCTACAATACTAGTATATACTTACACTGCCCCCATTATTACACTAATGTTAAAAAAAAAAAAAAACAGGGAGGGAAAAAAAAAAAAGGGAAACAACAAAAAATAGACATTATGGGAAAATATCTGCTGCGCCAGTGCATTCCATTATACATGAATTTTTTTTTTTTTTTGAGTTTGCCTGACGGTATTAGTGAATTGTTAAAAAGCATTCCAAAGAACCACTTATTTGAATTCATTATTTTTTTTCTGGGAGAAGCACAAGCACCCCCTGGGGGTCATCAGTGGCTTAGTACGTTATAGTATTACCGTATATACTCGAGTATAAGCCGAGTTTTTCAGCACATTTTTTGTGTGCTGAAAATGCCCCCCTCGGCTTATACTCGAGTCAAGCACTTTTCTGCAGCAGAAAATGACATTTTCCGACCCGACTTTGGGGCCCCGTATGGGGTTCCTAGCCCCAAGTGGCCCCGAGATACGGGGCCCCAAAGTTGGTTCGGAAAATGTCATTCTCTGCTGCAGAAAAGTGCTTGACATTTTCCGAACCGCCTTTGGGGCCCCGTATCTCAGGGCCACTTAGTGCTAGGAACCCCAAATTTGGTATTAAAACCCAGTGGAACATTACAACATATCCAATGGGGTACCTAGCACCAAGTGACCCTGAAATACGGGGCCCCAAATTCTGTCAACTGTGTCCATCTGCAGCAATGTCATTTCGGGGCCCTTTGGGTCCAGAGACCCCAAATTTTGGCTTCAGCTAGGGGGCATTTATGAACCCTTAACTACCAAGTTTGAAGTTTGGGGGACCTATGGCTGCAAATGGGCATTGTTGACCCTCTTTTCCACTTACAGTAGCTGCGCATTTCTCACCCTAGGCTTATACTCGAGTCAATATGTTTTCCCATTTTTTTGTGGTAAAATTAGGTGCCTCGGCTTATACTCGAGTATATACGGTACTAATCAAACTGATGCATTCTGACACTTCTATATTTAGTCTGGGAATCTGAACCTCAATGACCTTGACAAAAGTAAATTTAAAAGGAGAAGTACAACCAAAGCTCGTTTGGCTGAACTTCTTCTGTGGATGACAGGAGTGCAGTTCCTTCTGCACTCCTGTGACAATGTTTTCAGCAGACAGCGGGCTGAAGTCTGCTGTCATCACAGAGCCGGTCCAGGCTCAGAAAGGATCACGACCATGTGGTCAGGATCTTCCCAGATCCCTGGAACAGCCGCTCCCGCCCCCTCCACAGCCCAGTTCTCCAGTGAGAGCTGGAGAGGGCAGAGCAGAGAGCTGGTAAATGACAGTCACCAGCACTCTGCTCAGGAAGCCCCGAGAACCGAGCGATCGGCAGTGTTTAATCACTTGTTTCTCAGTGTTAGAGCCGGCGGTGGACAGATGCAGTATCCACCTAGGTAAGTATGATTTTCTGAAAAAAAAAAAAAAAAAAAAATCCAATACTTCTTTTTGAGGCTGGGTTCACACACATGCAGCTGCGGGTTCGTGTCTGGGGTCCGGTGCATGTGTGTTCACTGGTTCAGGCAATTGAGCCGGACCCAAACACGCACAGGACCCTTTTGCAATCCGCTCGGTGGCCGCCCCGGACCTGTGTGAACCGGCTCTCATTGAGAGTCGGTCACACTCACATGTCATGCGAATTGGATGCAGGGAAAACCCGCACCCAATTCACACATATGTGAACTCAGCCTTAACCACTTCCCGACCGCCCACTGCATATATACGTCAGCAGAATGGAACGGGCAGGCAAAATCACGTACCTGTACGTGATCGTGCATGTGCCTGCCTGTGGGTCGCGCTCGCGACCCGGTCGGGAGCTCCGTGACCCCGGCCGCGGGACCAGCGGACCCGATCGCCGCTGGTGTCCCGCGATCGGGTTACGGAGCTGAAGAACGGGGAGAGGTTTGTGTAAACAAACCTCTCCCCGCGCTTCCTACACTGACTGTCAGTGATCGGCTGTTCCCTGTCATCGGGAACGCCGATCAATGACGTCAGACGTACAGCCACGCCCCCTACTGTAAAAAAAAAACACAACACGTCACACTGACTCCTCCCCGCCCCCTAGTGGTTAACTCTTTCACTACAACTGTCATTTACATAGGAATCAGTGCTATTTAAATAGCACTGATTTCTGTATAAATGACAAATGTCCCAAAAATGTGTCAAAAATGTCCGATGTGTCCGCCATAATGTCGCAGTCACAATAAAAATCGCTGATCGCCGCCATTACTAGTAAAAAAAAAAAATATTAATAAAAATGCTATAAAACTATCCCCTATTTTGTAAACGCTATAACTTTTGCGCAAACCAATCAATAATCGCTAATTGCGATTTTTTTTTTACCAAAAATATGTAGAAGAATACGTATCGGCCTAAACTGAGGAAAAAAATGTTTTTTTATATATTTTTGGGGGATATTTATTATAGCAAAAAGCAAAAAATATTGCATTGTTTTCAAAATTGTCGCTCTATTTTTGTTTATAGCGCAAAAAATAAAAACCGCAGGGGCGATCAAATACCACCAAAAGAAAAGCTCTATTTGTGGGAAAAAAAGGACGCCAATTTTGTTTTGGAGCCACGTCGCACGACCGCGCAATTGTCAGTTAAAGAGACGCAGTGCCGAATCGCAAAAAGGGGCCTGGTCCTTTGGCTGCCAATTGGTCCGGGGCTGAAGTGGTTAAAGTGATTGTAAAGTCTAATTTTTTTAATTTATTTTTTTAAATAACAAACATTGCCTCTTCTGTGCAGTTGGTTTTGCAAAGCGCACCCCCGATCCCCCTCTTCTCGGGTCCCTCTTTGCTGCTCCTGGCCCCTTCCTCCTATCGAGTGCCCCCTCAGTCAGCAGCTTCCTATGGGGGCACTGGAGGCAAGTCACAGCTCTGTGTGTCCATTCAGACATGGATCCCTGTCCTGGCCCTGCCCCCTCCTCCCTGATTGGCTGACTGACTTTGATTGATTGACAGCCACAGGAGCCAATTACACTGCTGCTGTATCTCAGCCAATCAGGGGGAGTGTCCCGGACGCCTTAGACATTCGTGGACTTCGCTGGACAGAGATGGGGCTCGGGTAAGTATTTAGGGGGTGCTGGGGAGGCTACTACACACAGAAGTTTTTTTTTATCTTAATGCACACAATGCATTAAAAAAAAAAAAAAAAAAAAGCTTCTGCCTTTACAACCCCTTTAACGTTGAATTAAACACTTTTTTCATATTTGCTTTGTAAAAATAAATCACCTCTAAGGCTTCATGTACACATAGCCTACTTTGACTGCTGGCCGTGGGAAAACGCAAAATGTGGCAAAACCGCACCACGATTTTGCGGCACGGTTAAAACATACCTATTCTGAACATGATTCTTCCACTTCCAGGAGAGGGAGGTTGAATCTCCCCTAAGTGCAGAAGATCCTAAACTCTGGTAAAATGTGCAGTGTACATTGACACATAGGCTGTTATGGAGTTGAGTTTAGGAGCTTTGACAAAAAAACAAAAAAAACAAAATCTCCTAAACTCAAGTTTAGTACCTGTAGTGTACATGAAGCCTAATGGTGGGTCCCCCACTTCAGGGGATAATACTGAGTTATGTAAAACCTAAAGTAGCATTCCAGTCATTACCCAAGGCAAAACCTACGCTTACTCCCATTCTAAAGCTATTCTATCTACCCTTGTAAAGAAAAGATCGCTATACTTACCTATTCAGAAGCCACTGCAGGCCGTCTCCAGCGGTGGCTTCTGTACAGGAGAGAAAGCCAACAAGGGCTAGGAAATGGCTGGGAGGTGACATCACCCATAAGCCTCGTACACACGATCGGACTTTAAACAAACTTTTCTGTGGATTTATGTCCAAAGGGCGTTGGCCGTGAACTTGTATTGCATACGCACAGCAGGACTTTTTCAGCCAACTTTCACCAAATCACGTGTTTTACCGCCACCCTTTGGTCAACTTCTGTATTGTTGTCTGATCTTTTGTATTGGTTCTGAGCATGTGTGTTTGTACTTTGGACTAAAGTCCGATGGTTTTCTGTACACACGATCGGACTTTGCTCCATCTGACTTTTGTTGCCAAAAAGTTTGTCTGTTTGCAGAGCGAACTTTTGTCCGATGAAAACTGAAAACATTTGTCTGATGGAGCGTACACACGGTCAGAGGTTGCCTTAAAACAGCTCATTTGCATGTTTGTTGTCAAAAAGTCCGATTGTGTGTATGGGCCTATAGACTTACTATACGGCCTCCATTGTTGGCTGCATCTCCTATACACAGAAGTTGCCGCTGACAGCTCAGCCTGGGACCGGAGTGGCTTCCGAATAGGTAAGTATAGGAATCTTTTCTTTACAGAGTTAGATAGAATAACTTAAAAAAAATGGGGGTGGGAGTAGATTTAGCCCTAGTTAGCATTTGACTGGAATTCCACTTTAAGTTTTATTTATTCCATCACTTTCTGTTCTGGCCCTTCTATGTAAGCAAACCATGTTGCGCTCTCTCTTTTAAACATAATATCAAGATTGTGCAATGACCTACATTGAATATGTATCACATAATCCCCTCATAATTAACAATGTGAGTCACAGAGCTCCATATATACACTATATTACCAAAAGTAATGGTTAACAGAGGACAGAATTAAAATTAGACTTGGGAAACTTAACATTAATAAATCACCGGGACCAGATGGCTTGCACCTGAGGGTACTTAAGGAACTCGGTCAAGTAATTGCCAGACCATTGTTCCTCATTTTTACTGACAGTCTACTGACTGGAATGGTGGAGAGGGGGAGGATGGAGTGCCGACGACAGCTAGTGATAAGCGAGTATGGGGGGTCACAGATGGAGTGACACTGAGGGTGGGCGAGAGAGAGTGGGGGCTGAAGAGGAGAAACACTGTGATGTGTTTTTTTGGACAGTTTTTTTCTCAGTCCAGGAGTAACAGTGTGTGCTTGTAAGATGCGGCAGTCGGCTCCATAGAGCAGAAGAGACTGTGGTGTAGAGGAGAAAAAAGAGAGAAAGAGCAGCGCCACTCTGAGTGTAGTGGGTCTGATTACAGTGGGAACTGTATGTGAAATTAAAAAGAAAGTATGTACTCACACTTTGTTTAAAAATATCAGGCACGTAGCGGTATCTTTATTTTGTCTGAAGTCCTCGGCCGTCCTCCGGTGTCATGGCTATGGTGGGGAAACCCCCCCCCCCCCCGGTCCCTTGCGTTTCGTGGTTTTGAGGTGAGTGCGTCCCAGGATAGGCACGTCAGCAGGATTGATGCCGTTGGATGCGTGGTTGGAAGCGTTTCCCCACCATAGCCATGACACCGGAGGACGGCCGAGGACTTCAGACAAAATAAAGATACCGCTACGTGCCTGATATTTTTTAAACAAAGTGTGAGTACATACTTTTTTTAATTTCACATACAGTTCCCACTGTAATCAGACCCACTACACTCAGAGTGGCGCTGCTCTTTCTCTCTTTTGACTGGAATGGTACCAGCTGATTGGAGAAAAGCCAACGTAGCACCAATATTTAAAAAGGGCCCAAAATACATCCCTGGGAATTACAGACCAGTTAGCCTAACATCAATAGTATGTAAACTCTTGGAGGGGATGATAAGGGACTATATGCAAGATTTTAGTAATGAGAACGGTATCATTAGCTGTAATCAGCATGGATTCATGAAGAATCGTTCTTGCCAAACCAATCTACTAACTTTCTATGAGGAGGTGAGTTGCCAGCTAGATAAAGGAAGGCCCGTAGACGTGGTGTATTTGGATTTTGCAAAAGCATTTGACACAGTTCCCCATAAACGTTTACTGTACAAAGTAAGGTCCATTGGCATGGACCATAGGGTGAGTACATGGATTGAAAACTGGCTACAAGGGCGAGTTCAGAGGGTGGTGATAAATGGGGAGTACTCGGAATGGTCAGGGGTGGGTAGTGAGGTCCCCCAGGGTTCTGTGCTGGGACCAACCCTATTTCATTTGTTCATAAACGACCTGGAGGATGGGATAAACAGTTCAATCTCTGTATTCGCGGAAAAAACTAAGCTAAGTAGGGCAATAACTTCTCCGCAGGATGTGGAAACCTTGCAAGAAGATCTGAACAAATTAATGGGATGGGCAACTACATGGCAAATGAGGTTCAATGTAGAAAAATGTAAAATAATGCATTTGGGTAGCAAAAATATGAATGCAATCTATACACTGGGGGGAGAACCTCTGGGGGAATCTAGGATGGAAAAGGACCTGGGGGTCCTAGTAGATGATAGGCTCAGCAATGGCATGCAATGCCAAGCTGCTGCTAACAAAGCAAACAGAATATTGGCATGCATTAAAAAGGGGATCAACTCCAGAGATAAAATAATTCTCCCGCTCTACAAGACTCTGGTCCGGCCGCACCTGGAGTATGCTGTCCAGTTCTGGGCACCAGTCCTCAGGAAGGATGTACTGGAAATGGAGCGAGTACAAAGAAGGGCAACAAAGCTAATAAAGGGGTCTGGAGGATATTAGTTATGAGGAAAGGTTGCGAGCACTGAACTTATTCTCTCTGGAGAAGAGACACTTGAGAGGGGATATGATTTCAATATACAAATACTGTACTAGTGACCCCACAATAGGGATAAAACTTTTTGCAAAAGGGAGTTTAACAAGACTTGTGGCCACTAATTAAAATTAGAAGAAAAGAGTTTAACCTTAAACTACGTAGAGGGTTCTTTACTGTAAGAGCCGCAAGGATGTGGAATTCCCTTCCACAGGCGGTGGCCTCAGCGGTAGATAAGCACCTCAACGACCGCAACATACAGGGCTATACAATGTAATACTGACATATAATCACACACATAGGTTGGACTTGATGGACTTGTGTCTTTTTTCAACCTCACCTACTATGTTACTAAGTATTGGGACGCCTGCCTTTACACACACATGAATTTTAATGACATCCCGTAATTAGTCCGTAGGGTTCAATATTGAGTTGTCCCACCCTTTGCAGCTATAACAGCTTCAACTCTTCTGGGAAGGCTGTCTACAAGGTTTAGGAGTGTATCAATGGGAATGTTTGACCATTCTTCCAGAATGCACTTGTGAGGTCAAGCACTGATGTCGGATGAGAAGGCCTGGTTCGTAGTCTGCTCTCCAATTCTTTCCCCAAGGTGTTCTATAGGGTTGAGGTCAGGACTGTGTGCAGGCAAGTGAAGTTCCTCCACCCCAAAGTCGCTCATTCATGTTGGGATGAATTAGAGGTGGTCTTTAGTGTTTGCTGTATTAGCTACCTCGCTTTTTGAGGCCCCCACCTACCCCCCCCCCCGTATTAGATCCAGTAGGGTGTAAGGTGCCCTGTGGATGTGATGGCATTCAAACTATCTTCATGTTTTTAATAATGTGACTCTGAGCCAGAGCCTGGGGACACTCCATGAGTACTGTATATAGACCCACCTATGCCATATATGATGCCTGTACATATACATTTAGGTTCATATGTATTTGGACACAGGCACAATTTTAGTTTTTTCATGTATTTCCGAAAACATATTCAAGCTGTAGTTATATATTGGATATGGGCTGAAAGTGCACACTCTCAGGTTTAATTTGAGGGTCTGTACATACTAATCAAAGGAAGGGTTTAGGAATTACAGCTCTTAAGAATAGTCATCCCCCCTTTTTCAACGGACCAAAACTAATTGGACAATTGACTCAAAAGCCGTTTCATGGCCAGGTGTGGGATACTCCTTCGTTATTTCTTCATCAATTAAGCAGGTAAAAGATCTGGAGTTGATTCTAATGCTGCGTATACACGGTCGGAATTTCCAATGGAAACAGTCCGATGGGAGCTTTTCATCTGATTTTCCGACCGTGTGTATGCCCAACAGTCTTTTTCTGTCGGAATTTCCGACGGACTTTGAATTGAGAACCTGTTCTCAATTTTTCCGACGGAAAACCTTTCTATCGGATTTTCCGATCGTCTGTATGCAATTCCGACACGCAAAATTCCGATGCATGCTCGGAAACAATTCGACGCATGCTCGAAAGCATTAAACTTCCCTTTTATAGTGCAGTCGAACGTGTTTTATGCCGCTGTGTTAGTGACCGTCGGAATTTGGTGTGATCGTGTGTAGGCAACACAGCTTGAGCGGAATTCCGTCGGAAAAACCGTCAGAGTTTTTTCCGACGAGAATTCCGATTGTGTGTACGTGGCATAAGTGTGGTATTTGCATTTGGAATCTATTGTATGTTAACCTACATCATGCGTTCAAAGAAGCTGCCCATGCAAGTGAAACAGGCCCTTGTAAGGCTTCAAAAACAAATCCATCCGAGAGATAGCAGCAACATTAGGAGTGGCCAAATCAAGTGTTTGGTACATTCTGAGGAAAGTAGAACGCACAGGTGAGCTCAGCAACATAAAAAGGCCTGGAGGTCCACGGAAGACAACAATGGTGGATGATCACAGGATCTTCTCTATGGTAAAGAAAAACCCATTCACAACATCCAGACAAGTGAAGGACACTCCAGGAGGTGGGCGCATCAAGTCTACAGTCTACAATCAAGAGAAGACTTCATGAGAGCAAATACAGAGGGTTCACCACAAGGTGCAAACCATTAATAAGCCTGAAGAATAGAAAAGCCAGACTAGACTTTGCCAAAAAAACATCTAAAAAAGCCAGACCAGTTCTGGAAAAGCATTCTTTGGACGGATGAAACTAAGATTAATCTGTACCAGAATGACGGGAAGCAAAAAGTGTGGAGGAGGCTTGGAACAGCTCATGATCCAAAGCACACAAAGTCATCTGTAAAACATGGTGAAGGCAGTGTGATGACATGGGCATGCATGGCTTCCATTGGCACTGGGTCATTGGTGTTTATTGAAGATGTGACAGACGACAGAAGCAGCCAGATGAATTCTACAGTTTTTAGAGATATACTGTCAGCCCAGATTAAGCCAAATGCAGCAAAGTTTTTTGAACGGCGCTTCACAGTACAGATGGACAATGATCCAAAACACACCCAGCAGCTTTTGAAGGAAAAGAAGTGGGATATTCTGCAGGGGCCAAGTCAATCACCCGATCTCAACCCAACTGAGCATGCATTTCAATTGCTGAAGGCAAAACTAAAGGCAGAAATACCCACAAACAAAGAACAACTGAAGACAGCTGCAGTTAGAGCCTGGCAAAGCATCAGAAAGGAGGAAAGCCAGTCTTTGGTAATGTCCATGAGTTCAAGACTTCAGGCAGTCATTCCCAGTAAAGGATTCTCAACAAAATATTAAAAAAATGAACATTTTATTTATGATTATATTCATTTGTACAATTACATTTGAGCCCCTGAAAATTGGGGGACTGTGTATAAAAATGGTTGCAGTTCCTAAAATTTGTACTTGATATTTATGTTCAACCCCTGGAATTAAAGCTGAAAGTCTGCACTTCAAATTCATTTTGGATTGTTTCGTTTTAATTTTATTCTGGTGGCATACAGAGCCAAACGTATGAAAATTGTGCATGTGTCCAAATATATATGGACCTAACTGTACATGTTGTAATTTGATATGCTTTTCACTTTATAGACCATATCTACATTATCTGCAAAACTATCCCTGAGGAAGGAGCCAAGTGACTCCAAAACGCGTCAGTGGCTATGCACCCAAAACGCGCCAGTAGCTATGCACCCTCTGCATGTAGATATCAATACAGATACCCCGTATTTTACTGTGCACCATATGTTTGCTAATTTGTCATATGTAACTTTTTTGATAATAAAACTTTTGTATTTTATTTATATGTCTACTCTTTGAGCCATTTAAAGTCCCACTATTTGGGGGAAATCTCCTTTTCTATAAAAACTTATAGGGATGTGGCCAGAGGCATAGCTTGAAGCTTGTGGGCCACGATGCAAAAGTTGACCTGGGGCCCCCCCCCCCCTACTTCCAACGTGCGTGCAGATAGCTTTGAGTTTCCAGAGTTCCTCTTTTTTTTTTGTTTAATTTTTGTTTATTGAACAGTTTTTAGAAAACAGCGTATATAGGGTATACAATATAACTTAACTTCGTAGAAAAATAAAACAGAATACAGCATCTGTGAGCATCATCACTACATAAAATGTAATTGCGTTGATCGTCCCCGGACCCGTCCGGGTCGAGGACTCAAAATAGTAAAGGTGTTCATGACTTCAATCTACAATCTTTTACTTACATCAATACACCATTTACTGGGGGGTGTGGGAAAGGGGGGTGGGAGGGCAAGGGGAGGGGGGGGGGAGAAGGGGAAAAGAGAAGAGTAAGAAGAACAAGAAGAGTAAGAAAAAGAGATAGAAAAAGAAAAAGAAAGCAAAGAAGGAAGAATAAGAAGGAACGAATGAGCCTGATATAGGTATGAAGAGCAAGTTCAGATATATTTAGGTACAACCCACTTGAAATAAAACAGTTGGCCTACACGCATTAAACATGACTAGACAATCTACTGGGGAAGCCAATTGGGCCTATAAGTATCCAACCTATTTGGCGCAGGTCTCTCCCTCTCCAAACTGTGAAAACCACTTCAAATACACATTCTAGAGGCAAAAACAGAAAGAAATAAGAAAAATGCAGAATGTCAGGCTTTTAGCCGAAATCAAGCAGAAGTTTGGGAGGTTTGCAGGATATCCAAATAGCAGGGCGAGTTTTTGGCACGATGGAACGTTTGTACGGGCCTACCGACTCTTTACATCAGAGGACAGGGATTACCGCTGGAGAATCAGAGGACAGGGACCCCCCTGGCAGGTCACTTGGCAGAGCTCCTTTCCCATCCCAGCACTGTATACAGCTCCCCCTTCACACTACACAGGGCTGAAATCACATTCCTTTACACACAATCTGTCAGTCTTCACAGAGTCTATCTGGCTTTTATGTTTCCCTTCTGATCTGTGAAATTCTCTGGTCGGAATGGCAGTGTAGTTGCAGTAGGCAGATACACCCTGTGCAGATCATGACTAACTGGATGTGTTGTAAAGGAATGTGATTTCAGCCCTGCGGAGGAGGAACAGTATAGAGTGCTGTAATGGGAAAGGAGCTCAGCAGCTGGGCACAGCATGCAGGATTGAGGGGGTGGTCAGGGGGCTTTGGGGAGGCAACTTAGATCTGGGAGGGCAAAGCCATTTGACACAAAATCTGGAGCCTGCAGCCCTTCAGAGGCCCCTCAGGGGGTGTCAAGGGACTTGTTTTAGCAATTTCTGAAGGTTTCTCTGTCTGTGTTGGCAGGTATTGGGGGAAAGTCACCTCCCGGAGGTGTATGTCCTTTCTTTAGTTGTCAGGGAAGTGAGGTAAGTAGACATCCCCGGGTGGGGGGAGTACAGAGAATCCCAGCTGGTGACTAGGAGACACTGAGCAGTGCCATACCTCATCAGTGACATGGGTCCCATCGTGGCTACAGGATGGCATTCTCCTCCTTT